>JAAEAF010000028.1:0-28935 GCA_011037195.1 Triatoma infestans
AAAAGTTATTGATTTAAGCTGTTAATTAGTATTTCATTTCAAGTGTCATTAGAATATTATTTTTGTCATATAAAATGCCCGCGCATTCGCAAGAAATTCCCGACGAGGAAAAGACGTTTTATATATTCGATTGAAGAAGATACAACTTGTAAGGTAATACACCAAATAATATAGTTGGCTATTCCTTGACAGACTATGAATACACGAGAAGCTCATCAAATTCAATGATTACAGGTGAAGACGATGATTTCTCAATTGATGATACTTTTAGTAGCGTTAATAATAACAGTTGCAAAACATCTCGCAGTCACTCACATTGGTCTCGAAGTCAGGACATGTAGATCGTGCGTTACACGATTTTACTGGGCAAGAAGGATTAAAAGTAGATCTGGCGGAAAACTGTACAACTTGTGAAGGTTTTTAATTATTATTTAATAATGATTTAATTGAAAAAAGTGTACATTGCACAAATTCCCGCGCTGAAATGATAATATTTACCACATTTGTTTCCACTAATTCAAATTTGGAAAAGTGGAGGGACGTCACAATTGACGAAATGAAGTTTTGAGGATTGGAAAGGTAGTTCCTAGGGATCATTAAAATACACTAAGCCGCAAGTGCTTCAGGGTTGTTTTTTACCTGTCTGCCAAAAATAAAAAAATTGAGGCAGCCAGCGGAGAATCGCAGGCGTTTTATGGAAAACTCTATTTCCATCATGTATTTTGAAGTTCTAAATTTAGCGGCTCTATTGGCGCTCCTTTTCGCTGTTTGATTTTGGATATACTCAAATATTCAGTGTTTCTAACATCACATCAGCCACGTTAGCTGCTTGCGTAATATAGTCGGCGAAGCTAATCCTAGTTTGATTGGTCATTCCATGATACTTAGCGGCAGGCTTAGTAAATATTATTTTTTGCCGAATCGCAAATTAAGGTAAGCCTAATACAAACTCTATTCATAGCTATGATGATGCTGCAGTTACACTTATTCCATATTATGTTGGGTTTAACGGACGTCGCATTAGATTGGCTGGCGACGACGATCACGTGCGGGCTGGGGCACGTGATTCCCGGGATATGGAAACCTTTAAAAGCAGGTCTTTTCGGTTTAAAGCGTTTGATTGGAAATTACTAGTTATGGTAATCAATAGAATAAATTATTTTAAGTTAACAGTGTAAATAATATAGAAATCCATTAAAATACACTTAGCAGCAAGTACTTCAAGTTCGTTCACCTGTTCAGTCTAAAAAATAAATAATGAGGCAGCCCTCGGAGAACCATAGGCGTCTCGGTGATATTGTTTGGTCTTTATGTAAAATTCTATTTTCATCGTTATATTTTAAAACTCTAAATTTAGCGGCTGTGTTCTCGCTACCTCATTGCTTTTCACTTAATTATTGTGTTATAGTCCAATATTTAGTGTTTGTAGCATCACTTCAGGCTCGTTAGCTGCTCGCCTAATATTGTCGGCGAAGCTCATCCTAGTATGGAACGTCATTCCAAGATATCAAGCGGCTAGCATTGTGAATATAGTATCATTGGCGACTCGCAAGAGGAAGGTAAGGCAAGTCTATTTGATACAAACTGTTTTCACAGCAATGGGAAACCTACAAAAGCAGGGCTTTTTGGATTTTAGTGCGTGCTGCTAAATTTTCTTACAAATAATATTTCTGGTGAATACGCAATTTTGAAACTTTAACACCATCGCAGTATTCCCTTACTAGGAGTAAAAGAAA
The DNA here is from genome assembly GCA_011037195.1 of Triatoma infestans. NCBI lineage: Eukaryota > Metazoa > Arthropoda > Insecta > Hemiptera > Reduviidae > Triatoma > Triatoma infestans. Next base: position 1,737 of record JAAEAF010000028.1, read on the forward strand.
ATAGAAATTGTCCTTTAGAATTATAATAATTGTAGTAAAACAGTAGTGATGTTATTGTTTCATAGCATATTTTTGCATATGGTAAATCCTCATTCCCTTAGGAGTTCTTTATTTTCAAAATTATTTCCAAAATATGATTCTTATTACGCAATGGTGGTTATTAAATTTTACCCGAATTAATTATTAATTATTCTTTTTTACAGGTAATGCGGGAATGGTTGCTAACGGGAGTTCTTAGTATTCTTTATTATCAAAATAAATGATTATTTTAACTAGTGCGTTAAAAAGTGCACGGATATTATTCTAAATTCCGACCAGACTAGTGATGCGTTCTACAATTTTGCGATTGTAAATATTTTAAACTGTGTCCTGTGTCCAGTGTCATGAAGGGAAAGAAGCAAGTACATCGAAGGATATGTACCTGCAAGAGATTGTTACATATCCCAACCTACAGCAATAAAGGTAGGCTGGGGAATTATAGTGGTCCATGTTTATGTTGATTGCGTTGTTTGCGGATTCTCCGTGTTAGTATTGCAACCAAGATGTAAGAATAAAATGAGTTCGGTTTAAATAAATTCATAATAATTATAATTCATTCTAATTAAGTCATGTTGCATGCATGTGTGCTGCATGAATTCCATAATATTATTTAAGGCTTTTTAAAGATTGGATATTTGATTCTAATGTCCATGCGATATATTTAATTGTTGCTAATATTGCGTTTAGCAAAAATCTTCACTCTGGAAAATTCGTAGCCTTTTGTTAGTTTACTTTTCCATTCAAAATAGTTTCATTAATGAAATCGTCAAATACATAAATAAGTTTTAAATAATGTATGACTACAATGATATATTGGATGATACTGTTATGAAGTTAATAATTGGAATTATAAATATTTATTTAAACATTTATATGGCCACTATTAATATCCTTCTTCGGAACTTCCAGTCCAGGTAGAGCAGAGTGGGTAAGTTAGTGCTTAACATGTTTATCATTGCTATTTGTGGTTGTGTAGATATATATGTATTTTCCTTCAACAAAAAAATCTGGTGTGAAAGCCTCACACAACTTTCTCTTACTCAGGTTTTCAAAATTATACCTAATTGACGAATTTTATAGTTTGTGTAGCAAATTTGATGAAATTCCTTGGAGTTGGTTGAAAAGTGAATAAAATGATGAGTAAAAGCGCACTTCCGGTTTCCGAATTTTAGTTCAGTAAAAACGCAATTTTGGTCATCTGATTTTTTAAAACTTAGAATTTCAACAACACATTTAATTTAATTAATGTCATTTAGATGACAGAATTTATAGTATATTGAAAGAGCACTTTAGAGGAAAAGCCCCCTCTCGCAAAAGTGCCCTTAAATAAACCATTGCAGAGATATTTGTTAAATAAAAGTTGTAGATTTTTCTGTATGTGTATTAGATTTAATAAGTATAAAGAAAATTGTCGAACCCATTTTGGAGAAAACTGCAAGAAAATCCAAAAATCTGAAAATATTATTTTCGTAAAAACGCACCTTCCTTCTTGGTGCTTCTAATGTTATATTCAAACACTGAAGTTACAACAACATATTTAACCCGGTGGATGAGCGGCGTTTAACGTCTTGTATCTGAATGTCCAGCCGTCGCAAATCTGCGATTGCTGTCTTTATCATTCATGATTATCAAATGAAGCCCTTTTGGCACGAACAGAATAGTTTATAGAACCAATGAATGGGTACAAAGTTCGTGGTCTTCACGAGATCATTTAAATGTTTAGACAGTGTAACAGATTCTTTCAAAATATATTTCGCGATAGTGACGCCCAAAGGTTAAATTTTATTTACTATTTTTAATTTAAATACGATAAACAACTGGAGTGTGTATCAAATTGAAATTTTATACCCATTAGGTAGGTTACTGACCTATTTATTTTATTTTTGACGTATAGTTGAATTCACTTTGTTTATATTATGTTAATCTGTTAATGCTTTTGTCAACTTTCTTGCATATTTCTTGTTTTGGTTTGTACGACTGTTTCTCTAGTGGATTCAATTAACATGAATACAGTATTTTTTTCAATCTATTCCAATTAGTGAGGTTCAGTATTATTGATCAGCTTTGGAACGTGTCACTTTCAGCAAGTGTTGAAATTAAAAAAGTTATTGATTTCCAGTGTTAATTAGTATTTCATTTCAAGTGTCATTAGAATATTATTTTTGTGCGTATAAAATGCCCGCGCATTCGCAAGAAATTCCCGACGAGGAAAAGACGTTTTATATATTTTCCGATTGAAGAAAACAACTTGTAGGTACCACCAAATAATATAGTGCTGTCCTTGACGGACTAGCATACACGATAAGCTCATCAAATTCATGATTCAGATGAGACGATGATTTCTCACTTGATGATACTTTTAGTAGCGTTAATATCACGTTGCAACACTCTCGCATCACTCAGCATTTGGTCTCGAATTCAGGACATGTAGATCGTGCGTTACAACGTTGATTTTTTACTGGCAAGAAGGCTTAAAAGTAATCGGCGGAAAATGTCCAACTTGTGAAGGTTTTTAACTTAGAGTATTTAATAATGATTTAATTGAAACAGGTGTACATTGCACAAAGTCCTCCGCGCTGAAATGAATAATTTACCACATTTGTTTCCACTATTCAAATTTGGAAAAGTGTAGGGACGTCACAATTGACGAAATGAAGTTTTGAGGATTGGAAAGGTAGTTCCTGGGGATCATTAAAATACTTAGCCGCAAGTGCTTGAGGCTTTTTTTTTACCTGCTCTGCAAAAAAAAAAATATTGAGGCAGCCAGCGGAGAATCACAGGCGTCTCGGCGTTATTTTTAGATCTTTATGGAAAACTTTATTTCCATCATGTATTTTAATGCTGTAAATTTAGCGGCTCCTTTTCGCTTTTTGATTTTGGATATACTCAAATATTCAGTGTTTCTAGCATCACGTCAGCTGCTCGCCTAATATAGTCGGCGAAGCTCATCCTAGTTTGATTCGTCATTCCAAGATACTTAGCAGCAGGCTTAGTAAATATTGTTTTTTTCAGAACGATCGCAAATTAAGTAACCTAATACAACTCATTCATAGCTATTGATGCTGCTGCAGTTTACACTTATTCATATTATGTTGGGTTTTAACGGACGTCGCATTAGATTGCTGGCGACGACGATCACGGCGGGCTTGGGCACTTGACTTTCCGGGATGGGGAACCTTTAAAAGCAGGTCTTTTCGGTTTAAAGCGTTTGATTGGAAATTACTAGTTATGGTAATCAAGAGAATAAATTATTTTAAGTTAACAGTGTAAATAATATAGAAATCCATTAAAATACACTTAGCAGCAAGTACTTCAAGTTTGTTCACCTGTTCAGTCTAAAAAATAAATAATGAGGCAGCCCTCGGAGAACCATAGGCGTCTCGGTGATATTGTTTGGTCTTTATGTAAAATTCTATTTTCATCGTTATATTTTAAAACTCTAAATTTAGCGGCTGTGTTCTCGCTACCTCATTGCTTTTCACTTAATTATTGTGTTATAGTCAAATATTTAGTGTTTGTAGCATCACTTCAGGCTCGTCGCCTAATATTGTCGGCGAAGCTCATCCTAGTTTGGAACGTCATTCCAAGATATCTAGCGGCTGGCATTGTGAATATAGTATCATTGGCTACTCGCAAGAGAAAGGTAAGTCAAGGCTATTTGATACAAACTGTTTTCACAGCAATGGGAAACCTATAAAAGCAGGGCTTTTTGGATTTTAGTGCGTGCTGCTAAATTTTCTTACAAATAATATTTCTGGTGAATACGCAATTTTGAAACTTTAACACCATCGCAGTATTCCCCTTACTAGGAGTAAAAGAAAATAAAAATTGTCCTTTAGAATTATAATAATTGCAGTAAAACAGTAGTGATGTTATTGTTTCATAGCATATTTTTGCACATGGTAAATCCTCATTCCCTTAGGATTTCTTTATTTTCAAATTTATTTCCAAAATATGATTCTTATTACGCAATGGTGGTTATTAAATTTTACCCGAATTAATTATTAATTATTCTTTTTTACAGGTAATGCGGGAATGGTTGCTAACGGGAGTTCTTAGTATTCTTTATTATCAAAATAAATGATTATTTTAACTAGTGCGTTAAAAAGTGCACGGATATTATTCTAAATTCCGACCAGACTAGTGATGCGTTCTACAATTTTGCGATTGTAAATATTTTAAACTGTGTCCTGTGTCCAGTGTCATGAAGGGAAAGAAGCAAGCACATCGAAGGATATGTACCTGCAAGAGATTGTTACATATCCCAACCTACAGCAATAAAGGTAGGCTGGGGAATTATAGTGGTCCATGTTTATGTTGATTGCGTTGTTTGCGGATTCTCCGTGTTAGTATTGCAACCAAGATGTAAGAATAAAATGAGTTCGGTTTAAATAAATTCATAATAATTATAATTCATTCTAATTAAGTCATGTTGCATGCATGTGTGCTGCATGAATTCCATAATATTATTTAAGCCTTTTTAAAGATTGGATATTTGATTCTAATGTCCATGCGATATATTTAATTGTTGCTAATATTGTGTTTAGCAAAAATCTTCACTCTGGAAAATTCGTAGCCTTTTGTTAGTTTACTTTTCCATTCAAAATAGTTTCATTAATGAAATCGTCAAATACATAAATAAGTTTTAAATAATGTATGACTACAATGATATATTGCATGATACTGTTATGAAGTTAATAATTGGAATTATAATTATTTATTTAAACATTTATATGGCCACTATTAATATCCTCCTTCGGAACTTCCAGTCCAGGTAGAGCAGAGTGGGTAAGTTAATGCTTAACATGTTTATCATTGCTATTTGTGGTTGTGTAGATATATATGTATTTTCCTTCAACAAAAAAATCTGGTGTGAAAGCCTCACACAACTTTCTCTTACTCAGGTTTTCAAAATTATACCTAATTGACAAATTTTATAGTTTGGGTAGCAAATTTGATGAAATTCCTTGGAGTTGGTTGAAAAGTGAATAAAATGATGAGTAAAAGCGCACTTCCGGTTTCCGAATTTTTGTTCAGTAAAAACGCACTTCTGGTCATCTGATTTTTTTTAAAACTCAGAATTTCAACAACACATTTAATTTAATTAATGTCATTTAGATGACAGAATTTATAGTAAATTGAAAGAGCACTTTAGAGGAAAAGCCCCCTCTCGCAAAAGTGCCCTTAAATGAACCATTGCAGAGATATTTGTTAAATAAAAGTTGTAGATTTTTTTGTATGTGTATTAGATTTAATAAGTATAAAGAAAATTGTCGAAACCATTTTGGAGAAAACTGCAAGAAAATACCAAAAAACTGAAAAATATTATTTCGTAAAAACGCACTTCTGGTCTTCTAATGTTTTTCAAACACGGAATTACAACAACATATTTAACCCGTTGGATAGCGGCGTTAATATTCTTCTATCTGTGTCCAGCGTCGCAAATCTGCGTTGCTTGTTCTTTATCAGTTCATGATTATCAAATGGGAAGAAATTTTGGCGCGAACAGAATAGTTGAATAGAAAAGAATGAAATGGGGTAAAAAGTTCGTGGTCTAGAGATCATTTAAATGTTTAGACAGTGTAAACAGATTCTTTCAAAATATATTTCGCTATAGTGAAGACCAAAGTTAAATTTATTTAATATTTTTAAATTTGATACGATAAACAAACAGGAGTGTGTATCAAATTGAAATTTTATACCCATTAGGTAGGTTACTGACCTATTTATTTTATTTTTGACGTATAGTTGAATTCACTTTGTTTATATTATGTTAATCTGTTAATGCTTTTGTCAACTTTCTTGCATATTTCTTGTTTTGGTTTGTACGAGTGTTTCTCTAGTGGATTCAATTAACATGAATACAGTATTTTTTCAATCTATTCCAATTAGTGAGGTTCAGTATTATTGATTAGCTTTGGAACGTGTCACTTTCAGCAAGTGTTGAAATTAAAAAAGTTATTGATTTCAAGTGTTAATTAGTATTTCATTTCAAGTGTCATTAGAATATTATTTTTGTGCGTATAAAATGCCCGCGCATTCGCAAGAAATTCCCGACGAGGAAAAGACGTTTTATATATTCGATTGAAGCAGATACAACTTGTAAGGTAATACACCAAATAATATAGTTGGCTATTCCTTGACGGACTATGAATACACGAGAAGCTCATCAAATTCAATGATTACAGGTGAAGACGATGATTTCTCAATTGATGATACTTTTAGTAGCGTTAATAATAACAGTTGCAAAACATCTCGCAGTCACTCACATTGGTCTCGAAGTCAGGACATGTAGATCGTGCGTTACACGATTTTACTGGGCAAGAAGGATTAAAAGTAGATCTGGCGGAAAACTGTACAACTTGTGAAGGTTTTTAATTATTATTTAATAATGATTTAATTGAAAAAAGTGTACATTGCACAAATTCCCGCGCTGAAATGATAATATTTACCACATTTGTTTCCACTAATTCAAATTTGGAAAAGTGGAGGGACGTCACAATTGACGAAATGAAGTTTTGAGGATTGGAAAGGTAGTTCCTAGGGATCATTAAAATACACTAAGCCGCAAGTGCTTCAGGGTTGTTTTTTACCTGTCTGCCAAAAATAAAAAAATTGAGGCAGCCAGCGGAGAATCACAGGCGTTTTATGGAAAACTCTATTTCCATCATGTATTTTGAAGTTCTAAATTTAGCGGCTCTATTGTCGCTCCTTTTCGCTGTTGATTTTGGATATACTCAAATATTCAGTGTTTCTAACATCACATCAGCCACGTTAGCTGCTTGCGTAATATAGTCGGCGAAGCTAATCCTAGTTTGATTGGTCATTCCATGATACTTAGCGGCAGGCTTAGTAAATATTTTTTTTTGCCGAATCGCAAATTAAGGTAAGCCTAATACAAACTCTATGCATAGCTATGATGATGCTGCAGTTACACTTATTCCATATTATGTTGGGTTTAACGGACGTCGCATTAGATTGGCTGGCGACGACGATCACGTGCGGGCTGGGGCACGTGATTCCCGGGATGGGGAAACCTTTAAAAGCAGGTCTTTTCGGTTTAAAGCGTTTGATTGGAAATTACTAGTTTTGGTAATCAATAGAATAAATTATTTTAAGTTAACAGTGTAAATAATATAGAAATCCATTAAAATACACTTAGCAGCAAGTACTTCAAGTTTGTTCACCTGTTCAGTCTAAAAAATAAATAATGAGGCAGCCTTCGGAGAACCATAGGCGTCTCGGTGATATTGTTTGGTCTTTATGTAAAATTCTATTTTCATCGTTATATTTTAAAACTCTAAATTTAGCGGCTGTGTTCTCGCTACCTCATTGCTTTTCACTTAATTATTGTGTTATAGTCAAATATTTAGTGTTTGTAGCATCACTTCAGGCTCGTCGCCTAATATTGTCGGCGAAGCTCATCCTAGTTTGGAACGTCATTCCAAGATATCTAGCGGCTGGCATTGTGAATATAGTATCATTGGCGACTCGCAAGAGGAAGGTAAGTCAAGGCTATTTGATACAAACTGTTTTCACAGCAATGGGAAACCTATAAAAGCAGGGCTTTTTGGATTTTAGTGCGTGCTGCTAAATTTTCTTACAAATAATATTTCTGGTGAATACGCAATTTTGAAACTTTACCACCATCGCAGTATTCCCCTTACTAGGAGTAAAAGAAAATAAAAATTGTCCTTTAGAATTATAATAATTGCAGTAAAACAGTAGTGATGTTATTGTTTCATAGCATATTTTTGCACATGGTAAATCCTCATTCCCTTAGGATTTCTTTATTTTCAAAATTATTTCAAAAATATGATTCTTATTACGCAATGGTGGTTAATAAATTTTACCCGAATTAATTATTAATTATTCTTTTTTACAGGTAATGCGGGAATGGTTGCTAACGGGAGTTCTTAGTATTCTTTATTATCAAAATAAATGATTATTTTAACTAGTGCGTTAAAAAGTGCACGGATATTATTCTAAATTCCGACCAGACTAGTGATGCGTTCTACAATTTTGCGATTGTAAATATTTTAAACTGTGTCCTGTGTCCAGTGTCATGAAGGGAAATAAGCAAGCACATCGAAGGATATGTACCTGCAAGAGATTGTTACATATCCCAACCTACAGCAATAAAGGTAGGCTGGGGAATTATAGTGGTCCATGTTTATGTTGATTGCGGATTCTCCGTGTTAGTATTGCAACCAAGATGTAAGAATAAAATGAGTTCCGTTTTAATAAATTCATAATAATTATAATCCATTCTAATTAAGTCATGTTGCATGCATGTGTGCTGCATGAATTCCATAATATTATTTAAGGCTTTTTAAAGATTGGATATTTGATTCTAATGTCCATGCGATATATTTAATTGTTGCTAATATTGCGTTTAGCAAAAATCTTAACTCTGGAAAATCGTAGCCTTTTGTTAGTTTACTTTTCCATTCAAAATAGTTTCATTAATGAAATCGTCAAATACATAAATAAGTTTTAAATAATGTATGACTACAATGATATATTGCATGATACTGTTATGAAGTTAATAATTGGAATTATAATTATTTATTTAAACATTTATATGGCCACTATTAATATCCTTCTTCGGAACTTCCAGTCCAGGTAGAGCAGAGTGGATAAGTTAATGCTTAACATGTTTATCATTGCTATTTGTGGTTGTGTAGATATATATGTATATTCCTTCAACAAAACAATCTGGTGTGAAAGCCTCACACAACTTTCTCTTACTCAGGTTTTCAAAATTATACCTAATTGACAAATTTTATAGTTTGTGTAGCAAATTTGATGAAATTCCTTGGAGTTGGTTGAAAAGTGAATAAAATGATGAGTAAAAGCGCACTTCCGGTTTCCGAATTTTAGTTCAGTAAAAACCAATTTTGGTCATCTGATTTTTTAAAACTTAGAATTTCAACAACACATTTAGTTTAATTAATGTCATTTAGATGACAGAATTTATAGTAAATTGAAAGAGCACTTTAGAGGAAAAGCCCCCTCTCGCAAAAGTGCCCTTAAATGAACCATTGCAGAGATATTTGTTAAATAAAAGTTGTAGATTTTTTTGTATGTGTATTAGATTTAATATGTATAAAGAAAATTGCCGAACCCATTTTGGAGAAAACTGCAAGAAAATACCAAAAAACTGAAAAATATTATTTCGTAAAAACGCACTTCTGGTCTTCTAATGTTTTTCAAACACGGAATTACAACAACATATTTAACCCGTTGGATAGCGGCGTTAATATTCTTGTATCTGTGTCCAGCGTCGCAAATCTGCGTTGCTTGTTCTTTATCAGTTCATGATTATCAAATGGGAAGAAATTTTGGCGCGAACAGAATAGTTGAATAGAAAACAATGAAATGGGGTAAAAAGTTCGTGGTCTAGAGATCATTTAAATGTTTAGACAGTGTAAACAGATTCTTTCAAAATATATTTCGCTATAGTGATGACCAAAGTTAAATTTATTTAATATTTTTAAATTTGATACGATAAACAAACTGGAGTGTGTATCAAATTGAAATTTTATACCCATTAGGTAGGTTACTGACCTATTTATTTTATTTTTGACGTATAGTTGAATTCACTTTGTTTATATTATGTTAATCTGTTAATGCATTTGTCAACTTTCTTGCATATTTCTTGTTTTGGTTTGTACGAGTGTTTCTCTAGTGGATTCAATTAACATGAATACAGTATTTTTTTCAATCTATTCCAATTAGTGAGGTTCAGTATTATTGATTAGCTTGGAACGTGTCACTTTCAGCAAGTGTTGAAATTAAAAAAGTTATTGATTTCAAGTGTTAATTAGTATTTCATTTCAAGTGTCATTAGAATATTATTTTTGTGCGTATAAAATGCCCGCGCATTCGCAAGAAATTCCCGACGAGGAAAAGACGTTTTATATATTCGATTGAAGAAGATACAACTTGTAAGGTAATACAACAAATAATATAGTTGGCTATTCCTTGACGGACTATGAATACACGAGAAGCTCATCAAATTCAATGATTACAGGTGAAGACGATGATTTCTCAATTGATGATACTTTTAGTAGCGTTAATAATAACAGTTGCAACACATCTCGCAGTCACTCACATTGGTCTCGAAGTCAGGACATGTAGATCGTGCGTTACACGATTTTACTGGGCAAGAAGGATTAAAAGTAGATTTGGCGGAAAACTGTACAACTTGTGAAGGTTTTTAATTATTATTTAATAATGATTTAATTGAAAAAGGTGTAAATTGCACAAATTCCCGCGCTGAAGTGATAATATTTACGACACTAATTGAAATTTGGAAAACTGGAAGGACATTGACGAAATGAAGTTTTGAGGATTGGAAAGGTAGTTCCTGGGGATCATTAAAATACACTTAGCCGCAAGTGCTTGAAGCTTTTTTTTTACCTGCTCTGCAAAAAAAAAAAAAATATTGAGGCAGCCAGCGGAGAATCACAGGCGTCTCGGCGTTATTTTTAGATCTTTATGGAAAACTTTATTTCCATCATGTATTTTAATGCTGTAAATTTAGCGGCTCTGTTCTCGCTCCTTTTTGCTTTTTGATTTTGGATATACTCAAATATTCAGTGTTTCTAGCATCACGTCAGCCACGTTAGCTGCTGCGTAAGATCGTCGGGCCGAAGCTAATCCTAGGTTGATGGTAATTCCAGATATTAGCGGCAGGCTTTCGAATACTAAAGAACTGCCGTTAGCAACCAGCCCGTATTAACTGTATTTTCAAAAAAAAGCATAATTTCATAATTAAGTGGGTGTGGTGTAAAATTTAATAAACCACCATTGAGTTACTAAGAAGCATATTTTGGAAATAAATTTGAAAACATAAAGAAATCCTAAGGGAATGAGCACTTACCATGTGGCAAAATATGCTATGAAACAATAACATCACTAATGTTTTACTGCAATTATTATAATTCTAAAGGACAATTTCTATTTTCTTTTACTCCTAGTAAGGGGAATACTGCGATGGTGTTAAAGTTTCAAAATTGCCTATTCACCAGAAATATTATTTGTAAGAAAATTTAGCAGCACGCACTAAAATCCAAAAAGCCCTGCTTTTATAGGTTTCCCATTGCTGTGAAAACAGTCTGTATCAAATAGCCTTGACTTACCTTCCTCTTGCGCGTCGCCAATGATACTATATTCACAATGCCAGCCGCTAGATATCTTGGAGTGAAGTTCCAAACTAGGATGAGCTTCGCCGACAATATTAGGCGAGCAGCTAACGAGGCTGAAGTGATGCTAGAAACACTAAATATTTGACTATAACACAATAATTAAGTGAAAAGCAATGAGGTAGCGAGAACACAGCCGCTAAATTTAGAGTTTTAAAATATAACCATGAAAATAGAATTTTACATAAAGACCAAACAATATCACCGAGACGCCTATGGTTCTCCGAGGGCTGCCTCATTATTTATTTTTTAGACTGAACAGGTGAACAAACTTGAAGTACTTGCTGCTGAGTGTATTTTAATGGATTTCTATATTATTTACACTGTTAACTTAAAATAATTTATTCTATTGATTACCATAACTAGTAATTTCCAATCAAACGCTTTAAACCGAAAAGACCTGCTTTTAAAGGTTTCCATATCCCGGGAATCACGTGCCCCAGCCCGCACGTGATCGTCGTCGCCAGCCAATCTAATGCGACGTCCGTTAAACCCAACATAATATGGAATAAGTGTAACTGCAGCATCATCATAGCTATGAATAGAGTTTGTATTAGGCTTACCTTCATTTGCGATTCGGCAAAAAAAAATATTTACTAAGCCTGCCGCTAAGTATCATGGAATGACCAATCAAACTAGGATTAGCTTCGCCGACTATATTACGCAAGCAGCTAACGTGGCTGATGTGATGTTAGAAACACTGAATATTTGAGTATATCCAAAATCAACAGCGAAAAGGAGCGACAATAGAGCCGCTAAATTTAGAACTTCAAAATACATGATGGAAATAGAGTTTTCCATAAAACGCCTGTGATTCTCCGCTGGCTGCCTCAATTTTTTTATTTTTGGCAGACAGGTAAACAACAACCCTGAAGCACTTGCGGCTTAGTGTATTTTAATAATCCCTAGGAACTACCTTTCCAATCCTCAAAACTTCATTTCGTCAATTGTGACGCCCCTCCACTTTTCCAAATTTGAATTAGTGGAAACAAATGTGGTAAATATTATCATTTCAGCGCTGGAATTTGTGCAATGTACACCTTTTTCAATTAAATCATTATTAAATAATAATTAAAAACCTTCACAAGTTGTACAGTTTTCCGCCAGATCTACTTTTAATCCTTCTTGCCCAGTAAAATGGTGTAACGCACGATCTACATGTCCTGACTTCGAGACCAATTAAGGGACTGCGAGATGTGTTGCAACTGTTATTATTAACGCTACTAAAAGTATCATCAATTGAGAAATCATCGTCTTCACCTGTAATCATTGAATTTGATGAGCTTCTCGTGTATTCATAGTCCGTCAAGGAATAGCCAATTATATCATTTGGTTTATTACCTTACAAGTTGTATCTTCTTCAATCGAAAATAAAATACGTCTTTTCCTGGTCGGGAATATCTTGCGAATGTTTAGCATTTTATACACACAAAAGTAATATTCTAATGACACTTGATATGAAATACTAAATAACACTTGAAATCAATAACTTTTTTAATTCCAACACTTGCTGAAACTGACACGCTCCGAAGCTGGCCAATAATACTGAACCTCACTAATTGGAATTGATTTAAAAAAAATACTGTATTCATGTTAAGTAAATCCACTCGTACAAACCAAAACAAGAAATATGCAAGAAAGTTGACAAAAGCATATAAACAAAGTGAATTCAACTATACGTGAAAAATAAAAAAAATGAACAGACTTCGTAATGGGTATAAATTTTTAATTTAAAACACCACACCACTTTATTTACAGTATAAAATTTAAAAATATTAAATAAATTTAACTTTAGTCTTCTGTATAGCGAAATATATTTTGAAAGAATCTGTTTACACTGACTAAAATTTAAATGATCTCTAGACCACGAACTTTTAACCCATTTCATTGTTTTCTAATCAACTACTCTGTTCGTGACAAAATTTCTTCCCACTTGATAATCATAAACTGATAAAGAACAAGCAACGCAGATTTGCGACGCTGGACACAGATACAAGAATATTAACGCAGCTATCCAACGGGTTAAATATGTTGTTGTAATTCCGTGTTTGAAAAACATTAGAAGACCAAGAAGTGCGTTTTTACGAAATAATATTTTTCAGTTTTTTGGTATTTTCTTGCAGTTTTCTACAAAATGGGTTCGACAATTTTCTTTATACTTATTAAATCTAATACACATACAAAAAAATCTACAACATTTATTTAACAAATATCTCTGCAATGGTTCATTTAAGGGCACTTTTGCGAGAGAGGGCTTTTCCTCTAAAGTGCTCTTTCAATTTACTATAAATTCTGTCATCTAAACGACATTAATTAAATTAAATGTGTTGTTGAAATTCTGAGTTTTAAAAAAATCAGATGACCAGAAGTGCGTTTTTACTGAACGAAAATTCGGAAACCGGAAGTGCGCATTTACTCATCATTTTATTCACTTTTCAACCAACTCCAAGGAATTTCATCAAATTTGCTACACAAACTATAAAATTTGTCAATTAGGTGTAATTTTGAAAACCTGAGTAAGAGAAAGTTGTGTGAGGCTTTCACACCAGATTTTTTTGTTGAAGGAAAATACATATATATCTACACAACCACAAATAGCAATGATAAACATGTTAAGCATTAACTTACCCACTCTGCTCTACCTGGACTGGAAGTTCCGAAGGAGGATATTAAAGTGGCCATATAAATGTTTAAATAAATAATTATAATTCCAATTATTAACTTCATAACAGTATCATCCAATATATCATTGTAGTCATACATTATTTAAAACTTATTTATGTATTTGACGATTTCATTAATGAAAATATTTTGAATGGAAAAGTAAACTAACAAAAGGCTATGAATTTTCCAGAGTGAAGATTTTTGCTAAACACAATATTAGCAACAATTAAATATATCGCATGGACATTAGAATCAAATATCCAATCTTTAAAAAGGCTTAAATAATACTATGGAATTCATGCAGCACACATGCATGCAACATGACTTAATTAGAATGAATTATAATTATTATGAATTTATTTATGCCGAACTCATTTTATTCTTACATCTTGGTTGCAATACTAACACGGAGAATCCGCAAACAACGCAATCAACATAAACATGGACCACTATAATTCCCCAGCCTACCTTTATTGCTGTAGGTTGGGATATGTAACAATCTCTTGCAGGTACATATCCTTCGATGTACTTGCTTCTTTCCCTTCATGACACTGGACACAGGACACAGTTTAAAATATTTACAATCGCAAAATTGTAGAACGCATCACTAGTCTGGTCGGAATTTAGAATAATATCCGTGCACTTTTTAACGCACTAGTTAAAATAACCATTTATTTTGATAATAAAGAATACTAAGAACTCCCGTTAGCAACCATTCCCGCATTACCTGTAAAAAAGAATAATTAATAATTAATTCGGGTAAAATTTAATAACCACCATTGCGTAATAAGAATCATATTTTGGAAATAAATTTGAAAATAAAGAAATCCTAAGGGAATGAGGATTTACCATGTGCAAAAATATGCTATGAAACAATAACATCACTACTGTTTTACTGCAATTATTATAATTCTAAAGGACAATTTTTATTTTCTTTTACTCCTAGTAAGGGGAATACTGCGATGGTGTTAAAGTTTCAAAATTGCCTATTCACCAGAAATATTATTTGTAAGAAAATTTAGCAGCACGCACTAAAATCCAAAAAGCCCTGCTTTTATAGGTTTCCCATTGCTGTGAAAACAGTTTGTATCAAATAGCCTTGACTTACCTTCCTCTTGCGAGTCGCCAATGATACTATATTCACAATGCCAGCCGCTAGATATCTTGGAATGAAGTTCCAAACTAGGATGAGCTTCGCCGACAATATTAGGCGAGCAGCTAACGAGGCTGAAGTGATGCTAGAAACACTAAATATTTGACTATAACACAATAATTAAGTGAAAAGCAATGAGGTAGCGAGAACACAGCCGCTAAATTTAGAGTTTTAAAATATAACGATGAAAATAGAATTTTACATCAAGACCAAACAATATCACCGAGACGCCTATGGTTCTCCGAGGGCTGCCTCATTATTTATTTTTTAGACTGAACAGGTGAACAAACTTGAAGTACTTGCTGCTAAGTGTATTTTAATGGATTTCTATATTATTTACACTGTTAACTTAAAATAATTTATTCTATTGATTACCATAACTAGTAATTTCCAATCAAACGCTTTAAACCGAAAAGACCTGCTTTTAAAGGTTTCCCCATCCCGGGAATCACGTGCCCCAGCCCGCACGTGATCGTCGTCGCCAGCCAATCTAATGCGGCGTCCGTTAAACCCAACATAATATGGAATAAGTGTAACTGCAGCAGCATCATAGCTATGAATAGAGTTTGTATTAGGCTTACCGTAATTTGCGATTCGGCAAAAAAATATTTACTAAGCCTGCCGCTACGTATCTTGGAATGACCAATCAAACTAGGATTAGCTTCGCCGACTATATTACGCAAGCAGCTAACGTGGCTGATGTGATGTTAGAAACACTGAATATTTGAGTATATCCAAAATCAAACAGCGAAAAGGAGCGACAATAGAGCCGCTAAATTTAGAACTTCAAAATACATGATGGAAATAGAGGTTTCCATAAAACGCCTGTGATTCTCCGCTGGCTGCCTCAATTTTTTTATTTTTGGCAGACAGGTAAAAAACAACCCTGAAGCACTTGCGGCTTAGTGTATTTTAATGATCCCTAGGAACTACCTTTCCAATCCTCAAAACTTCATTTCGTCAATTGTGACGCCCCTCCACTTTTCCAAATTTGAATTAGTGGAAACAAATGTGGTAAATATTATCATTTCAGCGCTGGAATTTGTGCAATGTACACCTTTTTCAATTAAATCATTATTAAATAATAATTAAAAACCTTCACAAGTTGTACAGTTTTCCGCCAGATCTACTTTTAATCCTTCTTGCCCAGTAAAATCGTGTAACGCACGATCAACATGTCCTGACTTCGAGACCAATGTGAGTGACTGCGAGATGTGTTGCAACTGTTATTATTAACGCTACTAAAAGTATCATCAATTGAGAAATCATCGTCTTCACCTGTAATCATTGAATTTGATGAGCTTCTCGTGTATTCATAGTCCGTCAAGGAATAGCCAACTATATTATTTGGTGTATTACCTTACAAGTTGTATCTTCTTCAATCGAATATATAAAACGTCTTTTCCTCGTCGGGAATTTCTTGCGAATGCGCGGACATTTTATACGCACAAAAATAATATTCTAATGACACTTGAAATGAAATACTAATTAACACTTGAAATCAATAACTTTTTTAATTTCAACACTTGCTGAAAGTGACACGTTCCAAAGCTAATCAATAATACTGAACCTCACTAATTGGAATAGATTGAAAAAAATACTGTATTCATGTTAATTGAATCCACTAGAGAAACACTCGTACAAACCAAAACAAGAAATATGCAAGAAATTTGACAAAAGCATTAACAGATTAACATAATATAAACAAAGTGAATTCAACTATACGTCAAAAATAAAATAAATAGTCAGTAACCTACCTAATGGGTATAAAATTTCAATTTGATACACACTCCTGTTTGTTTATCGTATCAAATTTAAAAATATTAAATAAATTTAACTTTGGTCTTCACTATAGCGAAATATATTTTGAAAGAATCTGTTTACACTGTCTAAACATTTAAATGATCTCTAGACCACGAACTTTTTACCCCATTTCATTGTTTTCTATTCAACTATTCTGTTCGTGCCAAAATGTCTTCCCATTTGATAATCATGAACTGATAAAGAACAAGCAACGCAGATTTGCGACGCTGGACACAGATACAAGAATATTAACGCCGCTATCCAACGGGTTAACTATGTTGTTGTAATTCCGTGTTTGAAAAACATTAGAAGACCAAGAAGTGCGTTTTTACGAAATAATATTTTTCAGAATTTTGGTATTTTCTTGCAGTTTTCTCCAAAATGGATTCGACATATTTCTTTATACTTATTAAATCTAATACACATACAAAAAAATCTACAACTTTTATTTAACAAATATCTCTGCAATGGTTCATTTAAGGGCACTTTTGCGAGAGGGGGCTTTTCCTCTAAAGTGCTCTTTCAATTTACTATAAATTATGTCATCTAAATGACATTAATTAAATTAAATGTGTTGTTGAAATTCTAAGTTTTAAAAAATCAGATGACCAAAATTGCGTTTTTACTGAACTAAAATTCGGAAACCGGAAGTGCGCTTTTACTCATCATTTTATTCACTTTTCAACCAACTCCAAGGAATTTCATCAAATTTGCTACCCAATCTATAAAATTTGTCAATTAGGTATAATTTTGAAAACCTGAGTAAGAGAAAGTTGTGTGAGGCTTTCACACCAGATTGTTTTGTTGAAGGAATATACATATATATCTACACAACCACAAATAGCAATGATAAACATGTTAAGCATTAACTTACCCACTCTGCTCTACCTGGACTGGAAGTTCCGAAGGAGGATATTAATAGTGGCCATATAAATGTTTAAATAAATAATTATAATTCCAATTATTAACTTCATAACAGTATCATGCAATATATCATTGTAGTCATACATTATTTAAAACTTATTTATGTATTTGACGATTTCATTAATGAAACTATTTTGAATGGAAAAGTAAACTAACAAAAGGCTACGATTTTCCAGAGTGAAGATTTTTGCTAAACGCAATATTAGCAACATTTAAATATATCGCATGGACATTAGAATCAAATATCCAATCTTTAAAAAGCCTTAAATAATATTATGGAATTCATGCAGCACACATGCATGCAACATAACTTAATTAGAATGGATTATAATTATTATGAATTTATTTAAACCGAACTCATTTTATTCTTACATCTTGGTTGCAATACTAACACGGAGAATCCGCAAACAACGCAATCAACATAAACATGGACCACTATAATTCCCCAGCCTACCTTTATTGCTGTAGGTTGGGTTATGTAACAATCTCTTGCAGGTACATATCCTTCGATGTGCTTGCTTCTTTCCCTTCATGACACTGGACACAGGACACAGTTTAAAATATTTACAATCGCAAAATTGTAGAACGCATCACTAGTCTGGTCGGAATTTAGAAAAATATCCGTGCACTTTTTAACGCACTAGTTAAAATAATCATTTATTTTGATAATAAAGAATACTAAGAACTCCCGTTAGCAACCATTCCCGCATTACCTGTAAAAAAGACTAATTAATAATTAATTCGGGTAAAATTTATTAACCACTATTGCGTAATAAGAATCATATTTTGGAAATAATTTTGAAAATAAAGAAATCCTAAGGGAATGAGGATTTACCATGTGCAAAAATATGCTATGAAACAATAACATCACTACTGTTTTACTGCAATTATTATAATTCTAAAGGACAATTTTTATTTTCTTTTACTCCTAGTAAGGGGAATACTGCGATGGTGTTAAAGTTTCAAAATTGCGTACTCACCAGAAATATTATTTGTAAGAAAATTTAGCAGCACGCACTAAAATCCAAAAAGCCCTGCTTTTATAGGTTTCCCATTGCTGTGAAAACAGTTTGTATCAAATAGCCTTGACTTACCTTCCTCTTGCGAGTCGCCAATGATACTATATTCACAATGCCAGCCGCTAGATATCTTGGAATGACGTTTCAAACTAGGATGAGCTTCGCCGACAATATTAGGCGAGCAGCTAACGAGCCTGAAGTGATGCTACAAACACTAAATATTTGTCTATAACACAATCATTAAGTGAAAAGCAATGAGGTGGCGAGAACACAGCCGCTAAATTTAGAGTTATAAAATATAACGATGAAAATAAAATTTTACATAAAGACCAAACAATATCACCGAGACGCCTATGGTTCTCCGAAGGCTGCCTCATTATTTATTTTTTAGACTGAACAGGTGAACAAACTTGAAGTACTTGCTGCTAAGTGTATTTTAATGGATTTCTATATTATTTACACTGTTAACTTAAAATAATTTATTCTATTGATTACCATAACTAGTAATTTCCAATCAAACGCTTTAAACCGAAAAGACCTGCTTTTAAAGGTTTCCATATCCCGGGAATCACGTGCCCCAGCCCGCACGTGATCGTCGTCGCCAGCCAATCTAATGCGACGTCCGTTAAACCCAACATAATATGGAATAAGTGTAACTGCAGCATCATCATAGCTATGAATAGAGTTTGTATTAGGCTTACCTTAATTTGCGATTCGGCAAAAAAGAATATTTACTAAGCCTGCCGCTAAGTATCATGGAATGACCAATCAAACTAGGATTAGCTTCGCCGACTATATTACGCAAGCAGCTAACGTGGCTGATGTGATGTTAGAAACACTGAATATTTGAGTATATCCAAAATCAAACAGCGAAAAGGAGCGACAATAGAGCCGCTAAATTTAGAACTTCAAAATACATGATGGAAATAGAGTTTTCCATAAAACGCCTGTGATTCTCCGCTGGCTGCCTCAATTTTTTTATTTTTGGCAAACAGGTAAAAAACAACCCTGAAGCACTTGCGGCTTAGTGTATTTTAATGATCCCTAGGAACTACCTTTCCAATCCTCAAAACTTCATTTCGTCAATTGTGACGTCCCTCCACTTTTTCAAATTTGAATTAGTGGAAACAAATGTGGTAAATATTATCATTTCAGCGCGGGAATTTGTGCAATGTACACCTTTTTCAATTAAATCATTATTAAATAATAATTAAAAACCTTCACAAGTTGTACAGTTTTCCGCCAGATCTACTTTTAATCCTTCTTGCCCAGTAAAATCGTGTAACGCACGATCAACATGTCCTGACTTCGAGACCAATGTGAGTGACTGCGAGATGTGTTGCAACTGTTATTATTAACGCTACTAAAAGTATCATCAATTGAGAAATCATCGTCTTCACCTGTAATCATTGAATTTGATGAGCTTCTCGTGTATTCATAGTCCGTCAAGGAATAGCCAACTATATTATTTGGTGTATTACCTTGCAAGTTGTATCTTCTTCAATCGAATATATAAAACGTCTTTTCCTCGTCGGGAATTTCTTGCGAATGCGCGGGCATTTTATACGCACAAAAATAATATTGTAATGACACTTGAAATGAAATACTAATTAACACTTGAAATCAATAACTTTTTTAATTTCAACACTTGCTGAAAGTGACACGTTCCAAAGCTAATCAATAATACTGAACCTCACTAATTGGAATAGATTGAAAAAAATACTGTATTCATGTTAATTGAATCCACTAGAGAAACACTCGTACAAACCAAAACAAGAAATATGCAAGAAAGTTGACAAAAGCATTAACAGATTAACATAATATAAACAAAGTGAATTCAACTATACGTCAAAAATAAAATAAATAGGTCAGTAACCTATCTAATGGGTATAAAATTTCAATTTGATACACACTCCAGTTTATTTATCCTATCAAATTTAAAAATATTACATAAATTTAACTTTGGTCTTCACTATAACGAAATATATTTTGAAAGAATCTGTTTACACTGTCTAAACATTTAAATGATCTCTAGACCACGAACTTTTTACCCCATTTCATTGTTTTCTATTCAACTATTCTGTTCGCGCCAAAATTTCTTCCCATTTGATAATCATGAACTGATAAAGAACAAGCAACGCAGATTTGCGACGCTGGACACAGATACAAGAATATTAACGCCGCTATCCAACGGGTTAAATATGTTGTTGTAATTCCGTGTTTGAAAAACATTAGAAGACCAGAAGTGCGTTTTTACGAAATAATATTTTTCAGTTTTTTGGTATTTTCTTGCAGTTTTCTCCAAAATGGGTTCGACAATTTTCTTTATACTTATTAAATCTAATAAACATACAAAAAGTCTACAACTTTTATTTAAAAAATATGTCTGGAATGGATCATTTAAGGGCACTTTTGGGGGAGGGGCTTTTCCTCTAAAGTGCTATATCAATTTACTATACAATTCTGTCATCTAAATGATATTAATTAAATTAAATATGTTGTTGAAATTCTGGGTTTTAAAAAAATCGGATGACCAGAAGTGCGTTTTTACTGAAGAAAATTAGGAAACCGGAAGTGCGCTTTTACTGAACATTTTATTCAGTTTTCAACGAACTCCAAGGAATTTCATCAAATTTGCTACAC
Source organism: Triatoma infestans (assembly GCA_011037195.1). Taxonomy (NCBI): domain Eukaryota; kingdom Metazoa; phylum Arthropoda; class Insecta; order Hemiptera; family Reduviidae; genus Triatoma; species Triatoma infestans. The sequence goes on from JAAEAF010000028.1 coordinate 23,192, forward strand.
AAACTATAAAATTTGTCAATTAGGTATAATTTTGAAAACCTGAGTAAGAGAAAGTTGTGTGAGGCTTTCACACCAGATTGTTTTGTTGAAGGAATATACATATATATCTACACAACCACAAATAGCATATGATAAACATGTTAAGCATTAACTTATCCACTTTGCTCTACCTGGACTGGAAGTTCCGAAGAAGGATATTAATAGTGGCCATATAAATGTTTAAATAAATAATTATAATTCCAATTATTAACTTCATAACAGTATCATGCAATATATCATTGTAGTCATACATTATTTAAAACTTATTTATGTATTTGACGATTTCATTAATGAAAATATTTTGAATGGAAAAGTAAACTAACAAAAGGCTATGAATTTTCCAGAGTGAAGATTTTTGCTAAACACAATATTAGCAACAATTAAATATATCGCATGGACATTAGAATCAAATATCCAATCTTTAAAAAGCCTTAAATAATATTATGGAATTCATGCAGCACACATGCATGCAACATGACTTAATTAGAGTGAATTATAATTATTATGAATTTATTTAAACCGAAGTCATTTTATTCTTACATCTTGGTTGCAATACTAACACGGAGAATCCGCAAACAACGCAATCAACATAAACATGGACCACCATAATTCCCCAGCCTACCTTTATTGCTGTAGGTTGGGATATGTAACAATCTCTTGCAGGTACATATCCTTCGATGTGCTTGCTTCTTTCCCTTCATGACACTGGACACAGGACACAGTTTAAAATATTTGCAGTCGCAAAATTGTAGAACGCATCACTAGTCTGGTCGGAATTTAGAATAATATCCGTGTACTTTTTAACGCACTAGTTAAAATAATCATTTATTTTGATAATAAAGAATTACTAAGAACTTCCCGGTAGTCAACCATCCTGCAGACGTTAAAAAAGAATATTAATAATGTAATTCGGGGTAAAATTTATTAACCACCATTGCGTAATAAGAATCATATTTTTGAAATAATTTTGAAAATAAAGAAATCCTAAGGGAATGAGGATTTACCATGTGCAAAAATATGCTATGAAACAATAACATCACTACTGTTTTACTGCAATTATTATAATTCTAAAGGACAATTTTTATTTTCTTTTACTCCTAGTAAGGGAAATACTGCGATGGTGTTAAAGTTTCAAAATTGCGTATTCACCAGAAAATATTGGGAAGAAAATTAGCAGCACGCACTCAAATCCAAAAAGCCCTGATTATTCTAGGTTCCCATTGCTGTGAAACATCTGTATCAAATAGCCTGATTACCTCCTCTTGCGAGTCGCCAATGATACTATATTCACAATGCCAGCCGCTACATATCTTGGAATGAAGTTCCAAACTAGGATGAGCTTCGCCGACAATATTAGGCGAGCAGCTAACGAGGCTGAAGTGATGCTAGAAACACTAAATATTTGACTATAACACAATAATTAAGTGAAAAGCAATGAGGTAGCGAGAACACAGCCGCTAAATTTAGAGTTTTAAAATATAACGATGAAAATAGAATTTTACATAAAGACCAAACAATATCACCCAGACGCGTATGGTTCTCCGAGGGCTGCCTCATTATTTATTTTTTAGACTGAACAGGTGAACAAACTTGAAGTACTTGCTGCTAAGTGTATTTTAATGGATTTCTATATATTACCGTATACTTAAAATAATTTATGCTAGTCTTTACCCATAAACTAGTAATTGCCAATCAAACGCTGTGTTAAACCGAAAAGACCGGCTTGTAATGGTTCACCATCCCGGGATACTGCCCCAGCCCGCACGTGATCGTCGTCGCCAGCCAATCTAATGCGACGTCCGTTAAACCCAACATAATATGGAATAAGTGTAACTGCAGCATCATCATAGCTATGAATAGAGTTTGTATTAGGCTTACCTTAATTTGCGATTCGGCAAAAAAAAATATTTACTAAGCCTGCCGCTAAGTATCATGGAATGACCAATCAAACTAGGATTAGCTTCGCCGACTATATTACGCAAGCAGCTAACGTAGCTGATGTGATGTTAGAAACACTGAATATTTGAGTATATCCAAAATCAAACAGCGAAAAGGAGCGACAATAGAGCCGCTAAATTTAGAACTTCAAAATACATGATGGAAATAGAGTTTTCCATAAAACGCCTGTGATTCTCCGCTGGCTGCCTCAATTTTTTTATTTTTGGCAAACAGGTAAAAAACAACCCTGAAGCACTTGCGGCTTAGTGTATTTTAATGATCCCTAGGAACTACCTTTCCAATCCTCAAAACTTCATTTCGTCAATTGTGACGTCCCTCCACTTTTCCAAATTTGAATTAGTGGAAACAAATGTGGTAAATATTATCATTTCAGCGCGGGAATTTGTGCAATGTACACTTTTTTCAATTAAATCATTATTAAATAATAATTAAAAACCTTCACAAGTTGTACAGTTTTCCGCCAGATCTACTTTTAATCCTTCTTGCCCAGTAAAATCGTGTAACGCACGATCTACATGTCCAGACTTCGAGACCAATTTGAGTGACTGCGAGATGTGTTGCAACTGTTATTATTAACGCTACTAAAAGTATCATCAATTGAGAAATCATCGTCTTCACCTGTAATCATTCAATTTGATGAGCTTCTCGTGTATTCATAGTCCGTCAAGGAATAGCCAACTATATTATTTGGTGTATTACCTTACAAGTTGTATCTTCTTCAATCGAATATATAAAACGTCTTTTCCTCGTCGGGAATTTCTTGCGAATGCGCGGGCATTGTATACGCACAAAAATAATATTCTAATGACACTTGAAATGAAATACTAATTAACACTCGAAATCAATAACTTTTTTAATTTCAACACTTGCTGAAAGTGACACGTTCCAAAGCTAATCAATAATACTGAACCTCACTAATTGGAATAGATTGAAAAAAATACTGTATTCATGTTAATTGAATCCACTAGAGAAACACTCGTACAAACCAAAACAAGAAATATGCAAGAAAGTTGACAAAAGCATTAACAGATTACCATAATATAAACAAAGTGAATTCAACTATACGTCAAAAATAAAATAAATAGGTTAGTAACCTACCTAATGGGTACAAATTTTCAATTTGATACACACACCAGTTTATTTATGGTATCAAATTTAAAAATATTAAATAAATTTAACTTTGGTCTTCACTATAGCCAAATATATTTTGAAAGAATCTGTTTACATTGTCTAAAAATTCAAATCTCTAGACCACGAACTTTTTGCCCCACTTCATTGTTTTATATTCAACTACTCTGTTCGCGCCAAAATTTCTTCCCATTTGATAATCATGAACTGATAAAGAACAAGCAACGCAGATTTGCGACGCTGGACACAGATACAAGAATATTAACGCCGGCATCCAACGGGTAAAATATATTGTTGTAATTCCGTGTTTGAAAAACATTAGAAGACCAGAAGTGCGTTTTTACGAAATAATATTTTTCAGTTTTTTGGTATTTTCTTGCAGTTTTCTCCAAAATGGGTTCGACAATTTTCTTTATACTTATTAAATCTAATACACATACAGAAAAATCTACAACTTTTATTTAACAAATATCTCTGCAATGGTTTATTTAAGGGCACTTTTGCGAGAGGGGGCTTTTCCTCTAAAGTGCTCTTTCAATTTACTATAAATTCTGTCATCTAAATGACATTAATTAAATTAAATGTGTTGTTGAAATTCTAAGTTTTAAAAAATCAGATGACCAAAATTGCGTTTTTACTGAAATAAAATTCGGAAACCGGAAGTGCGCTTTTACTCATCATTTTATTCACTTTTCAATCAACTCCAAGGAATTTCATCAAATTTGCTACCCAAACTATAAAATTTGTCAATTAGGTATAATTTTGAAAACCTGAGTAAGAGAAAGTTGTGTGAGGCTTTCACACCAGATTGTTTTGTTGAAGGAATATACATATATATCTACACAACCACAAATAGCAATGATAAACATGTTAAGCATTAACTTATCCACTCTGCTCTACCTGGACTGGAAGTTCCGAAGAAGGATATTAATAGTGGCCATATAAATGTTTAAATAAATAATTATAATTCCAATTATTAACTTCATAACAGTATCATGCAATATATCATTGTAGTGATACATTATTTAAAACTTATTTATGTATTTGACGATTTCATTAATGAAACTATTTTGAATGGAAAAGTAAACTAACAAAAGGCTACGATTTTCCAGAGTGAAGATTTTTGCTAAACGCAATATTAGCAACAATTAAATATATCGCATGGACATTAGAATCAAATATCCAATCTTTAAAAAGCCTTAAATAATATTATGGAATTCATGCAGCACACATGCATGCAACATGACTTAATTAGAATGGATTATAATTATTATGAATTTATTTAAACCGAACTCATTTTATTCTTACATCTTGGTTGCAATACTAACACGGAGAATCCGCAAACAACGCAATCAACATAAACATGGACCACTATAATTCCCCAGCCTACCTTTATTGCTGTAGGTTGGGATATGTAACAATCTCTTGCAGGTACATATCCTTCGATGTACTTGCTTCTTTCCCTTCATGACACTGGACACAGGACACAGTTTAAAATATTTACAATCGCAAAATTGTAGAACGCATCACTAGTCTGGTCGGAATTTAGAATAATATCCGTGCACTTTTTAACGCACTAGTTAAAATAATCATTTATTTTGATAATAAAGAATACTAAGAACTCCCGTTAGCAACCATTCCCGCATTACCTGTAAAAAAGAATAATTAATAATTAATTCGGGTAAAATTTATTAACCACCATTGCGTAATAAGAATCATATTTTGGAAATAATTTTGAAAATAAAGAAATCCTAAGGGAATGAGGATTTACCATGTGCAAAAATATGCTATGAAACAATAACATCACTACTGTTTTACTGCAATTATTATAATTCTAAAGGACAATTTTTATTTTCTTTTACTCCTAGTAAGGGGAATACTGCGATGGTGTTAAAGTTTCAAAATTGCGTATTCACCAGAAATATTATTTGTAAGAAAATTTAGCAGCACGCACTAAAATCCAAAAAGCCCTGCTTTTATAGGTTTCCCATTGCTGTGAAAACAGTCTGTATCAAATAGCCTTGCTTACCTTCCTCTTGCGAGTCGCCAATGATACTATATTCACAATGCCAGCCGCTAGATATCTTGGAATGACGTTTCAAACTAGGATGAGCTTCGCCGACAATATTAGGCGAGCAGCTAACGAGCCTGAAGTGATGCTACAAACACTAAATATTTGTCTATAACACAATCATTAAGTGAAAAGCAATGAGGTGGCGAGAACACAGCCGCTAAATTTAGAGTTATAAAATATAACGATGAAAATAGAATTTTACATAAAGACCAAACAATATCACCGAGACGCCTATGGTTCTCCGAGGGCTGCCTCATTATTTATTTTTTAGACTGAACAGGTGAACAAACTTGAAGTACTTGCTGCTAAGTGTATTTTAATGGATTTCTATATTATTTACACTGTTAACTTAAAATAATTTATTCTATTGATTACCATAACGAGTAATTTCCAATCAAACGCTTTAAACCGAAAAGACCTGCTTTTAAAGGTTTCCCCACCCCGGGAATCACGTGCCCCAGCCCGCACGTGATCGTCATCGCCAGCCATTCTAATGCGACGTCCGTTAAACCCAACATAATATGGAATAAGTGTAACTGCAGCA